>JALIZH010016247.1:0-38500 GCA_030522465.1 Rhipicephalus appendiculatus | reverse complement strand
GGCCCTCAGTCTTGGCGTGGGTGTCTGGTATAGGGGCACTGACGTCGTTTGAGCTGTTCGTTTGCGCTGGTATGTTCCTTAGGCTAACTTCCTGTTTCATCGCGCTGCTGAAGCGGATCACAGAGACTACGTAGAAATAAGTGCGTGGTTGAAATGTGCTCCGATATGTGCCCCAAAGATCCCAGCTACTCGCAAGAAAACCGCCTGCTCTTTCAATGAGCTCATTCCATTATATTTCATTAATTATCGAGATAGTTAGTTGTCCTTATCTTAAGTTAACGTATGCTCCGATTGAGGCCCGTTGAGGCTCCTCGGTCACCTAATGACCTAACAAAAAAGTGTTTTACTCATGTTAGACAGATGCACGTGTGGACACAGCCCCGAAAGAGCAGCAACTGAACTCCCAGAACCACGAGCGAGCACACCAGCACCCGCTCGCCACGCAGCAGCCTATTGCCTATACGTAATGATGATGCTACAGTATCAGCAACGCCATCTGTCATTTGTTTAATATAGTTCGCGACAACACTGCTACCCGATTTTCGTTGCACAGAGAATGGTACATGCAACAGGATGGAAGCTACGAGTATATGGGGTGCAAATAAGCCTCATGCTTGCACCGCAATATATAGTTATTTAAGTAAATGTCTTTTAATACGTAGGATCGTGACATTTACGTTTATTTTTTAAGTGCTCCACCACAGCGATAAGTGCTACGTTAATCTCCCTTCGCATGTACGACATATGTATTTAATTATTGTATCGACAAACGCGAGTAATTCTGGTTACGAAGCAACGTACCAGCGCCCATGAAGACGCGACCACCCGCTTCGCCCCGGACTCGCGCTTGCTACTGGTCCACTGCTCTGACAGCAATAAATAAATGGTGAAATCGGTCATCGCTTTGTGTCATCTCCCGCTGGGGATTAAGCATGAGGTAATTTTTTCTTGGAAAAAATTGAAGGACACTTTGTACATTCCAAAGTGTGTACGGCGAAAGCGTGTGGCCATTCGACTGACTATACCATGTCTTTTCTCTTTTACACTCTCAGTGGGATAACACAGAAACCGAATGTGTGCGTGTTTTCTTGTTTAATTATTTACCGCGAGTCGCACCGAGACGTGAGATCTTCCTCCGTTCGCATGCGTTCGTATTTTCTCGCGCTTTGCGCATCGTACAAACGCCATCCACGTTCGAGCGCTTAAATTGACGGACCCTTTGTAATTTCCAAAGTGTGTTCCGCGAACGCCTGTGTCCATTGAGACGGCGTCGGTTAGAATGATTCCATACGCTGGGCACAGCGACGCTACGCAAGCAAAGCGCGAGCACTGTAGAGTCTGTCGCGACACAGCGTCCGTTTGCGCACCCCGGCGGCCACCTGGCTCCGTGCCAGGGCTCGGACAGACGGACGGCACGGACAGACGGGCGGACGGACGGACCGATGGACGGACGGACGGACACGGATGGACGGACACGGACGGACGGATGGACGGACATGGACGGACACGGACGGATGGACGGACGGACATGGACGGATGTATTGACGGACGGACGGACGAACGGACGCCGCACGGACGTGAGCATGAGACATTAAAGGCTTTCGCCTTAAAATTGCGATGAGCTGCTTGTTCAGCCACGCCGGCTGAACCTGGTCGCCGAAAGTTCAAGAATGTTTGAAAGAAACAGTTCAAGATTACCACGAATATTCTGCGGTAGAAGTCTCATGACAGGAATGTAAAGCAAATCCAAGCGTCAGTTTAGAACATACCGTCAACACATTTCAACCTTACCAGCACTGCAGCCTCTGCATTGTTGCAACCGAATTGTGAGATAGAGTACCTTCAGATTGTAAATTATTGTAGAATACTACTTACTGTGCAAAAGCCGTATGCTCTTTAAAAAAAGAAATTACGGAAGATTATGGTGCTTCATAATGCGAAATGGGAGTGCAGCTGCACGCGTCTGTTCGTCTTGCGATAAACTGAGGCGAAGAACTTGAGAGAGATACGTATGCACGTATACACTAACAAACTAATACTTAATTTCTTCGGCGGCTGGCGCCTCTGGAATCTGACGTCGGCGCAGCTGAGCCTCTGTCTGGCAGCTGGTTTAGCTGCTGCGGCAGACGAAGCGCATCCACCTGTTCTCTTACTCATTGTTGAGAAAGATCTTGGAAAAATATTTTCCGGATCACATAGGTGGCGCGGCGATGAGCGTCTGAATCGCCGGCGAGAATCGCAGGGTCCTCGTGAATCGTCGAAGGCTGTTATAAGAAAAACTGGCTCGCAATGTTGTTATCGCTTATTAAAACTGGCTGATAGCCGCAAAGGAATCCAGCCGGCCTCGCTAAAAGAAGAGCGTCGCGTGGCTCGAGGCACGCGGATACGGCCAGTGCCAACACCGGATCACCCTCAACGCAAGAACGAACGCCTAAGCACAGGACGCAATGCTATGTAAGGGCAGTACGCCGTCCCGCTGGTCAAGAACGGTTGGAAAGTATCCATGAGCTCAGAAAAGATCAGCAGTCCTTCACCAATCGTGGAAATAGCGGAAAGCGAAGCTTCGCGGGGGGCGTGCTTGACGTACTGCTTTTCTTTCCTTCTTTCGTTCTTTGTTTTATTTCTTTCTTTGTTCCTTCCTGGGTAGCGGCCGTCCCCCCGAACGCTGTTTTCGGGCTCAATCGGCATGGCGTCTTTCATGCTCTTTCCAGCGTTCGTCAGCTTCTAAAAATGGGCCCAACGAAAGGACCATCGCGCAGTCGTGGAAACTCGGGTTAGGGATTCAATCTTCTCGAAGTTAGGATTTATGCTGAAATGTGCAATTCCTGATATCTACCTTAGGCGTTGTACAGCAGATCGCTTTTAGTCCGCCAACACAAAATATTTCAGCTTCCCAATTGTTTTTTTTTTTTTGCATCGTTGGTAGAACGCATTCGTATGCTTCCGATCAGTTCACATTGCGCAAGCATGAGTGCGTGCGTTCAAGGCACTCGTTTTCGGAACATGTTGACCCTGTTTCCACCCCCCCCAACTACGGAAAGCATGTCTTTGTTTTAGATGTGAAGCATCTTATGGCGAAGCTTAATCCGGTAGTGGTGGTGGTGGTGGTGGTGTGCCGCGTGGCCTCCCTTACTGCGCATGCGCAGACTCTTTAAAAAAATAATAAAAAACCTCCTTTCCCCCCTCTCTCTCCTCTAGGCATCCCTCCCCGCCAGTGGCGTAGCCAGGGGGTGGCACACCGGGCACGTGCCCCCCCCCCCCCCCCCCCCGAAATTTTTTTTCGCCATGGCATACAGCGTGAAAAATGACAATTTCAAGGGGGTGCCCCACCCGAAATCAAGGAGGTGCCCCCCCCCCCCCCCGAAAAAAAATTTCTGGCTACGCCCCTGCTCCCCGCGGCAACCACAGCCTCACTGCGCATGCGCCTCCCCTCCTCTCTCCCCTCCTACGCTCCCGCCTCTCTCCTCTAGGCATCCCTGCCCGCGGCGTCCACACTCCCACTGCGCATGCGCGTCCCCCCTCTATCTCCTCTCCTACGCTCCCCCCCCTCTCTCCTCTAGGCATCCCTGCCCGCGGCGTCCACACTCCCACTACGCATGCGCGTCCCCTCCTCTCTCTCCTCTCCTACGCTCCCCCCTCTCTCGCCTCGCGACGCCGACGCAGGCAGCGTCTGCTAGCGAGTTTCTTGGTTGAAAAAACCGACTGCTCGCTCTGCACAACCGTTCACTGGCCACTCCGTATATATGGCAATGGATTTTGACCTGCAAGGTGGTGCCGGTGGGAGATTTCTCCTGTGCGTTGTTGAATAAAAATTCGCAGCGTGCGCGTTAACTAAAAGCGGACTGCTGGTCTCTGTGTCCAGTCGGAGTCTTCTGTCTCTCATTGCCCATTAGCAGCGATTGGCATGTTCCAGTAGGAAACACCGCTCCATCACTGCGTGTGCTTTGCGCCTCCCCAGTTTTCTCTCCTGCGCAACGCTGCGATGAGCGCCAGCGTCAACGCCGCCGTCCAGTGTGCGTTAGCGCCCGCTGCTTCACATCTACACATGGTTCCCTTTAGCGGGAGATGGTGTAATTTTTTTATGTATTATTGCGTTGGTGCGTGCCAGCTGTGTGTGAGATAGGCCTTTTAAGACTCCACCGTCACAAGCAACACAGGTCAATCAATACAAGCTTCGATTGAAAGGAGGCAAATGATTCGAAGTACCTCATACTCCGCTATGAAGCGGCAGTAAGCTGTGCCTTGGACTACTTCAAGAAGTGTTTAGAACAAATCATTTAGGCGAAGGCCTTAGATGCCTCATAAAACGCGAAAGTTGACCGGCGTCCCGCGTCAGCGTCTTCCGCCAGCGGCGTCCACACGAGTGATGCAAAAAAATCATCACGTGATGACGTCAACATATGACGTCACAGATCACCAACATTTGCGACGTCATTATGATGTCGTCGTGACGTAACGTGACGTGACATGATGACGTCATCACATTACATCGTAGCTTGTTCAAAGGTGGGACGATCACGGAGGCGCTGCACAATCAGGAGGTGCATCCGATCATGGAGGCAATGGAAAATCACGTTAGGTGCAGCGAAGTTCTTGGAAGGTGCCGGGGTGGGATGAATACAGCGACTGAGAAAATGAAAAAGATGGCTTTCGCCATCAAGTCGTCTTAGGCGAGTTCATTACGGAGCGTATCGGTTTTTTAACAATTTACGGTCCTAGAGGCACCTACTAATGCCCCGATTAGAAGGGAATATAGTAACACAGGGAAGTTTATTGCATACAAGTAACGGCAATTCCGGTGACTATAACTTCACTGGGTAACAAAATGACTTCCGCGGGACGTACAAACAAGGGAACATAGGTACACTGGAACTGCAATGCTAACACAGGTCACTAATCACTGAAAAAAAAAAGGAACACATAAACTCACTAAGTTTGCACAGAATTACATGTCCTTGGGGAAGAAAAGCAACATTAGCACTCAGAACGTGCCTTGGGCCGGCACGTATGATACGCGGCTCATTTTTCTTTTTTTCCCGTGCCAGTCGCTTTCAAAACGGCAGCAGAGGAAATTCAATATTCCCTTTCCTTACTCCAAAAAAACGTGTATGCCACCTTCTGAGGAAGGCTTCTTCACCGCGTGTTTCTAGCTGTTCGGTCAGGTAGCGAACCATGATCATCCTAATCTTCTGTAACGCTGGGTACGCAGCTCGTTGTGGTTGTCGGCGTGATTCGGCTAAACAGCGCCGGCGCCACAATACAAACATCGTGTCCGAAAATACGAGTTGTTCGAATAAACCCCTCTTGCGCTGACCGCTCGAGGAAGCAGAGACTCCGAATTGGCGCCACACGACGTGCCAGACGCCCTTGGCCGCCACGCATTCAAACATCGTATGGCGGATCGTTTCTCTTTTGCCACAGTTGGGGCAGCGATCATTGGGAACTACGCCCCACTGTGACAGTCTCTGGCGAGAGGGCAACGCGTCCCACCGCCACAGCCAGTCAAATTCTCTAACCACTTCCGGCATGTGGTTGTTCCGTCACCTTTTCCACTTGTTGGGCCTCCATCTGTGTTCCTCCTCGTCGGTAATGGAGCGACCGATCAGCGTTTCGCTTATTCGTGCGGGTGCAAGCTTTGCAAAGCAGTCTTCAGCAGCGTCACCGTTGACCGAACGCTTGAGCCCCGCTGCTGCTTTATAAAAGGCATGCGGGTGTTCTGCTTGTGGCCCCCAGTACCTTTCAGACGTGAATAAGGCTCGAATAGTTCCGCTCCAGTACAGCAATAAGCTACGACGAGGATAGTCATTGTCCTGGAACAATTTGGAAACTGTTTTAGCTGCAAGTGCCTTTGTGAATGTCGGAACATCTGGCAGACTAAGTCCTCCACAACTTTTCGTCGCGATGGATCGAATGCTGACACTGTCGTTGGAGCCAAAGTTCAATGCAGCGCGCCGACATACCCTACCTCAAAATGCCTCTGTCCTTGTTCTCGTTAGATTTCGTATTCGGGTTCACATGTAATGAGTGCTAAATGAACAAAATCATGAATTTCGATCATATCATCTTTTCTTTTTGTTTCCTTTTTATACTTTAAGCTAACGTCTCTGAATTCAACATCAAAGCAAACATTCACTCTAATTTATTCTTTTGCTTTAAACAACGTTCGAAGCGGTATGATGAGGAAACACAGAGATGGGTTCGAGGCTATATTTAGTCGATTTAGTTTTAAAGGGCCCGTCAAAAGGTTTGAATATTTGGAGCTGACGAGCGCAATGCATACACAGGGCGTTCACGGTCACGTCTGCCAAAACTTGCAACGCTACGCGCCGCGGAAATGGGTCGAATTTCAAGCTGAACGCTCCTCGCCCTTCTCGCGGGCGCGCGCCCAGAGAATGAGGCGATGACGTACACGATGGAATGGCCCTACGTAGTTAGTAGTGCTGTGACGTCGCTCCTATACGTAGACGCCTGTGCTCTGACGTCGCCAACTGTAGCACGTGACACTGCGATAATTATTTGACACGACGTGTAGTTTGTGTAATTTGTAGCTTGAATAGATGAATAAAACTTGAATGCAATAATAAAACTCACAAACGGAATGTTTGCATGTTTTCTTTTTTAATTTTTACTGCGAATCGCGGCGAGATGCGAGACCAATCTGCCTCCGTTTCGCATGCGTTCGTATTCTCGTACTTTGCGCATCGTGCAGATGCCACCCCTTAAAACAAAACTAATTTGCTATCTCCTTCAAACGCTCATCAGGCTCATTTATCCTCCCGCGTCTGAATGAATGTTCATGCGGCACACCGCTAGTCTCGAGTCCGTACAGATCTCGCAGCTTTCATGTTCAGTAATAGGTTGAAAGCCAAGTGATCGGCCAGGGCGCATTCGGCATAGCTTGCAGAGATGAAGCACAGAGAACGCCGACACAACACCGCTCGCGTCTCGGGAGCTCGGGCTGCGGGCACGTCATGCACTCGTGACCATGTATGCGCATGACGTGCTCATGCGTATGCGCCATGTGATCCTCCCGCTCGCTTGCAGAAGAGGGCAGGGAAGGGATTTGGCTTGCGAGGGCTACACGGGGCAAGCTGCAAGGGTTTGAAGCTCACCTCCTCGCATCATGGCTTCGCGCCGCTTCAAAACATTGGTTTTCTCAGCTTCTAAAGGACCGATTAGATAAATTCTTGCGGCATAATGCTATTTATTTGGCGCGCAACAACTTCCAGTGTCTAACTAAAATTCGTTATGTCACTTGGTGAGGGGCCCTTTAAGTGAAATTTTTTTGCGAGGTGGAAACACGTCTCTGTAAAAATAAAGCAACCTTCGTTCTTGAAAAAAATAGACAGATTTCTAAAAAAAATCATATGTCGATACAGCTGAAAGAAAAACGCCTTTGCTATTTGCAGATTGCGCAACATGGGAGGCCTATCACTCTAAAATTTAGGTGTTGTACTCACCAAAATTTTAAATGCGTAAGCATTTCTCTGCCGACTCACCGAGGAAACTTTCCGTCCCTCTGTCGCGTAAGACGATCACCATCATGAAGAAATTACTAGATAAAGTCTAATAAACTCTTTTTCGTATCCGTGGGGTTGAACCCGGGCCACCGCGTTTTTCAGGCAAATGTCGCACTGGGGAAACAAAACCACGCCTTAAGAACCTAAATATATCTGAGCCATATGAATGCATTGTAACCACTGTGCAATGCAATCGTAAAAGGGCACTTTCTATTACCGATACGTTGCATTTCGTGGTAGTGAAATACCAGCACTCTTGAGGACAACATGTAAAGCAGACATGGCGGATTGTACGCATTTGAAGAATTCCTACATTGCGAAAATTTGTTGCCAAACATGCGATTTAGTTGTCACGGGATGCGCCTGCCAAATAGTGGTTCCAGACGCAGATGAACGCACTAGAAAGATGTAAGGCGCCCTTTCAAAGTCGCCCGAAAACAACGTTCTCATTAAGGCTGCAGCCTTGAGTAGAACCATATATATATATATATATATATATATATATATATATATATATATATATATATATATATATATATATATATATGCGTGCATGCGTGTGCGTGTGTGTGCCTGTGTGTGTGTGTGTGTGCGTGCGTGTGTGTGTGCGTGCGTGCGTGCGTGTGTGTGCGTGCGTGCATGCGTGCGTGCGTGCGTGCGCGCATGTGTGTGTGTGTGTGTGTGTGTGTGTGTGTGTGTGTGTGTGTGTGTGTGTGTGTGTGTGTGTGTGTGTGTGTGTGTGTGTGTGTGTGTGTGTGTGTGTGTGTGTGTGTGTGTGTGTGTGTGTGTGTGTGTGTGTGTGTGTGTGTGTGTGTGTGTGTGTGTGTGTGTGAGTGATTGCAGCAAGGAAATCACGCTGGCCCCGGTAGAATAAGGAACAAAAGATAGTACGACGCACGTTGGTTTTGCACGGTTATTTACCGTGCAAAACCAATTGTTATATCTATATATAAGAAATATAGCTGTGAAAAAATGTTTTCCGACAACCTCATACAGGGATTTCAAGTTGCGCCCCCCTCGCTTCACGGCGCGATGCGTTAAAGCAAGGAAATCACGCTGGCCCCGGTAGAATAAGGAACAAAAGATAGTACGACGCACGTTGGTTTTGCACGTTATTTACCGTGCAAAACCAATTGTTATATCTATATATAAGAAATATAGCTGTGAAAAAATGTTTTCCGACAACCTCATACAGGGATTTCAAGTTGCGCCCCCCTCGCTTCACGGCGCGATGCGTTAAACCAAGCCACCACACGGCATGCGTTGTCAAGCATACTAACGCTGAGTTTTTGTTTTTCATATACACCATTTAACGTTGAATACACGCAGACCTCTTCGGTGGTTCTCCGTGCGAGAGGCTTATTATCGATATTAATCGATAATGAGTATCTAATTTCATGTGCGATTTTTATTTTCATTGAATATTGGTATGTCTTAAATGGTGACTTCCTATGATTTCTCCTCTGTAAACAACTGCCCTAAAGTTGATTGTTAAAATGTTAAAGAATAAATCTTTGGAATTGGTCATTCCAATGCAATTTTAGCAGCGGCAGTGTTTCCACCTCGATGTAGAATTCGTGTACGAAGACAATATAGGTCTTGCTCTCACAACATTCTAACGAAGGATGGCCCACCAGCCAGAACGTTAATGGACCACATTTCGTACGTCTACCCTTCTCTCCAATCATGTATCGCACCATGGCCCCCGAGATCTGCGCCCACCGTGAGCTTTTTTTTTTTTTTTCGGCGCTGAATCGCTCGGAGAGAGAGGTGGGCGTAGCCGACTCCTCCTCCGCACCGTGGCGTTGGCTACCGACCACTATTCACGCAGTGTGGAGTCTTCCGGCTGCTCTAGGGCTGTTAGTGCGGATCAGGTGGGGGGGAAAAAACGGTTTTGCGCTGCTGCTCGTGTACGATCCTCCATTAATTTGGTACTGACCGCTAAAGATGTAGGGGGGGCAGAGAGCATGCTGGCACCATTTTATTTCCAAATGGGTTTAATTTTCATTGCAATCATATGGCCACTATCGGCGGGATTTTGCCGTAACCGTCGGCATCGCCGTTATGTTCCATGTATATACAGAGAAATATAATCCCGAAGAAAGCTTTTCTAAAGCTCACGCCCTGGAATTCGAACCCGCGACTACTCACGCCGCTGCACGAAGCGTTGAAGCTCTTGACCACAACGCTAACATATCCTATCCTACTAACGGCGAGCCTTTTAAATGCGAAGCCTTTCTTAGCGTACTTCGGCGACTTTGAGCGTATCTATCTATCTATCTATCTATCTATCTATCTATCTATCTATCTATCTATCTATCTATCTATCTATCTATCTATCTATCTATCTATCTATCTATCTATCTATCTATCTATCTATCTATCTATCTATCTATCTATATCTATCTATCTATCTATCTATCCGCCTACGACTTCGTGCTCTCCGGCCGTATCGTTAATGGAATTTATACCAAAATTGGTATGGCATAACATGACTGTATGACGAAGATGTATGGCTGGTCATATCATGAAAACCATGACTAACTTGTCATGAACGGTATGATTTACACGCCATGGCCGTGGTGGTGCTGCGGCAGTTTCCTTAACATGATATATCCAAAAATTGGTATGTTGACATTTCTGCATGACCAACATAAATGACAGGTGGTAATATAAACAATCATGACGTGCATGTCATGGAAAACATGATTTACATGCCACGCTCATGGTGCGCTGAGGCCGTTTCGCTAGCTTGATATACACCAAATCTGGTATTGCGTGACGTGACTGTATACGACAGACATAAATGACAGATCGTAAAATGAAAATCATGAAATTCATGTCATGTACAACATGATTTACATGCCACGCTCATGGTGCGCTCACGGCCGTTTCGCTAGCCTGATATACAACAAGTTCGGTAGTGCATGACGTGACTGTATGAAAAACATAAATGACAATTGGTAATATGAAAATCATGACATGTCATGTACAGCATGACTTGCATGCCACGCTCATGGCACACTCGCGGCCAGTTCGCTGGCTTGATATGCAGTAAATTTGGTATTGCGTGACGTGTCTGTATGGCAAACATAAATAATAGGTCCTAACATGTAAATCATGACCTGCATGTTATATACAGCATGATTTGCTCCTAGTTGGCTGCTTCGCATTACATCGATTCCCACAATGCGTGGGATCTGCCGGTTTTTTTATGTACACCATTTGCCGCTGGTAGTACGCACATCTTGGAGGTGCTTCAGCGATGCAGGGGCTTGTTCGCTATAACCCGTGAGATGGCGCAAAGGGCCTCACGGGTGGTAGCGAACAAGCCCCTGCAAAAGTCGATAAGGTCAGCGTCCCGCGCGTTTATCGTCACGCCGTATGCGAAGGGAAGGAGGAAGGAAGGAGGAAGGGAAACAAGCGGAAGGACAGGGAGATTAGCCAGTTGTTGGACCGGCTGGCTACCCTGTGCTGGGGAAGAGGGTAAGGGGAGTAAAAGACGATAGAAAAGAGATGTTACAAGAGAAAAAGAAAGAAAGAAAAAAGACAGGAAGAGAATGAAAAATAAAGGAAGAAAAAGTCTTAAAGTCTGTCGCTCAGACCAGCTGCACGCAAAAAACGTAACAATGCTTTCAAAGCTTTCTGGGCTGAGGATGGACTTGACCAGGGACCCAGAATTCTTTCTTCCGACAAAGGGCGATCATCCAGTCTATCTAGTGCTTCTGTAAGTTCTCGTCTTGGCGCATTGAAACGGGTTCACTCACACAGAAGATGGGCGATCGTTTCTTCACAGCTGCAGTTATTGCACGTAGAGGTGCTGGCCATATCAATAAGAAAGGAGTATGCATTTGTGAAGGCCACGCCAAGCCACAGGCGGCACAGAAGAGTCTCTTCAGCTCGAGATATTCCTGACGGAAGACGAAGCTTGAGATCGGGATCCAAGTGATGTAGCCGAGCATTTGTGAGCTCCGTAGAGTTCCACTGTGCCACTGTGAGGTCACGTGCCAGCGAACGAAGCCTTGTGGCTGCATCGGTTCTTGTGAACGGTATGGCTATGGCTGTGGATTGGGTAGCATCATGTGCTGATCGAGCGGCCTCGTGTACTTTTATACTTACGGGCACGGCCACCTGTGCTCTGCGTGATTATCTCTAGAGGGGCGTTCAACCATGTGAGTTCTTCGAGTTGGGACATCGCCGTGTGACCCTGTGAGAGGGACCTGTGAGTTCTTCGAGCCGGGACATCGCCGCTCAGCTAAACTTGATGTTTCCTGTAGTAACGACGAACCTTTAACTCTTAATACGCGTTAGTATCTACATTAGCCGAGAGAAAGTACTTAAGATTCGAGCGGAAACCTATCGCTACAGCTGTCTCTCACATGTGAAGTCAAGCGCACCGCGGTTCTGTGGGCGGCGCTGACGTTTTTTCTTAAGCTGTAAGCGATTATAAGTGCTGTAATATTACCACGATTGCAGTCGAGCATTGTGACTGGGCTGCTTTCGAGTGGCAGGCGTTGAGGATGTTGTGCTGACCCTCATCACCGGTGGGAACGTGTGGCCCAAGTTGGTTCAGTGATCGCGACAAACTGGCCAGGGCGCGTGGTTTAGGCATAGCCAAATATACAAGCGGATCACCTTGCAATCGGTGCATAGCGCGGTCGCGCGTAAGTTGCTGACGCCCAAAAACCTATCACGAAGCACTACGGTGAGCGTACGTGAGTCCGTTTTATGGCTTAGTACAGCCCAACAAAGGGTTGAACGTATGCGCAGCTTATTAGTGTGGTTACTCAGCGGCCTGTTTAAGTCGGTGTGCCTAGATAGGTAGCATGCCGCACCTTTCATAATACTTCTTAAGTACTATACGGTGTGATGCCGGCTTTATTCCGGGCACTGAGGCCTTCCGCAACACAAGCCCATTCTTTTAGTGCAAATAGGGTAGGCACTTCAACTTACTCCTAGTATCGAAGAAGCCTATTGTTAATATATCGTATGTGAAGTACGGGCTCACAGTAATGATATTCGATTGCTGCCTGTATTGAGGGGAGTCCACATATCAGTATAACACCGCACTTCATATTAAGTATTACTTCTGATGAAAATAATTATTTTTCGTGAATAACCACTCAGGTTAAACTCTGCTCAAAATTTCGCCACTGCAATTAATTTCGTTCGTTCAAGGTACAGACAAAGAGAGGCTGCCTAATTCAGTACTTGCGGCGCATTTCTGCTTGTTGCGGGAAAGTGTGCGTGTGTGTGTGTGTGCGCGCGCGCGCGTGTGTGTGTGTGTGTGTGTGTGTGTGTGTGTGTGTGTGTGTGTGTGTGTGTGTGTGTGTGTGTGTGTGTGTGTGTGTGTGTGTGTGTGTGTGTGTGTGTGTGTGTGTGTGTGTGTGTGTGTGTGTGTGTGTGTGTGTTTGTGTGTGTGTGTGTGTGTGTGTGTTTCAGTAGGCCGACAAGTCGGCTGGTATCTTAGGATGCCATATCAATGTTGGAAATGTGACAAACGTATACGTGACTTGTCAACGCAGCCTCCGTGACAGAGGAGGCGCCACCGTCTCGAGATCATCTCTTAGATCTTGGAAATGCGCTGTTTGAAACAATAAACAACGAATAAGGCACAGAGACGGACAGAGGTTAACGGGACAAAGTGCAACTTTCACCTTACTGACATTGACTGAGGTTCGTGGTAGAACCATCAGACGTATACAATGACAAATGTCCCACGCATACGACGCGTGACATGCAGGCCATGAAAGGGCACTTGTGTGGACTGTATGAGAGGAGCGTGCAAGTACTCAAACGAATCCTGACGACGACTAAAATCAAGGAGTTTAGGGTAAATGGGAAATATCAAGTTTGTCCCCTAATTTGAGCGATGACTTTAAAAATGAAAGGCGCTTCGGATGCCAATTGAAGCGCATGCATACTATTCGCACTAGAGTATAGTTACTCAGGGTAATTTTTATTTTTCCCCTTTGCTAACTCATTAATTATCTGCAATTACCCAACTTTTAAAATATCGGCTGAAGATCCAAGGTGTGAAAGCAGAGTTGTAAAGCATTTTCAGAAACCACCAATGTAAGTGTTTACTGTACGACACGTCTCAAGCAGTCTTTTTTTTTTTTTTTTTTGCGTTCCAGTGAAATCCGCGACATATTTTTAAAGAACGCAACGTGACGGAGATGTTGCGCACTGCTATCGCGTTCCTCTGAAGCTTGCAATGGGTGAACAAAGTTCGCCTGTAGCGCGACTGTGGCCACAGAGAAGCGGAAGTGTTTTGATGGTGCCCTGCATCTGGGCCTGCAGCTTTCGTTGGATGACGGCGCAAATGCATACTGCTGGCTGAGCGCTGCCGAAGGCTACAGAGTAGCCATAAAACACACCGCCGGCGACCTAGTTCGCCTATTACATTCTTCAGGAGCGCGATGGCCATGCGCAAAAGCTCCGTCACGTGACTTTTTACATATTTCGCGGGATTTCTATGCAACGCGGAAAGAAGGACTACGTTGGACGCGCGTTAACGTAGTTAGGGTGTTCTAAAAGCATCTAGTGTACTCTAACATAGTGTAACGTTTCTTTACTCTTTAACAGGCGAAACCGTTCTTGGTAGAGCCTTTTCACGTCCGGGATCCGCGGTAACGCTTGCGGGTATCATAAACGGCTATGCGCCACAGACATTGGGTATATACCACTACTCGCTTCTGGTTCACTAAAAAATGAAGGTAACAGCTAGTTAGCCCAACAAACGGGTATGCTGATGTAGTCGGGGGTCTGCCCATAGGACCGGAACCAGCCAAGTCGCAGGGAGAAGTCAAGCAGAGTAGCCGGAGCTGATAACAGGAACGTTTATTTACAGTATTTACATACTGAAGGTAGCGTGATCTTTACATGATGACGGAAGATCTCTGGAGCATCTCGGCGCTCGCGTTTTAAAGGCCAACTCCGGCGATTTTTTTTGACCGTGTCAGGGTAATGGTGTTTTTATGTTCCTGAGACACTCTTGTCCCGCGCCCTATAGCTGAAATGCTCAGCAAATTCGAAAATAATTTTTAATAAGCAAAAAGGCGCAATACCGAAACCGAAAGCCCAACCGAGTGTACTGTCTACGTATGACGTAGTAGTTTGTTACAAACCGGAAGTCGTGCAAGGCATGCTGGTCCCGCCGGCGCGGAATATCACACGCTCCTCCACAGAGAACAGAAAATCGCGCGCCAAACCAGCAAAGCGCCGGCCAAACACCGTCGCCTTGTGGCCAGCACAATATACGCTGTAGCGGCCAAAGTTAGCGCAACCATCGGCTGCGTCACTTCCGTCGACCGGCAAACCAATACGTCACACACGCAATGTTGCCAATAATTGTGGGAAGCCGGGTGGGCGCTTGCATACAATCTTTAAAATTCATTTGCAAACAATCAGCGCATCTCTCATGCTTGAAATTTGGCATAAATTACGGAAATGTGCATAAATGACGGAAATGACGGAAAAGGAACGTACCCAGAGAATTTCATTGAGATCCATTGACCTTGAAAAATCGCCGGAGTTGGCCTTTAAGGCCTTGGTCTTCCCAAGATTCTCCCTGCACGGGAAAACAATTAAGTCCAGAATAGTCCAATAAAGATGTAGTCTTCATCTCCACCTCAAAAATGGGAAGGTCAAACGCCGTCCCCTTCCCAACCCTGGAAAGAGGGAAGAGGCACGCCCAGTTCGTCCAGCGGCAAGGGAGACAACGCAAGACACAGCACAGCACAATGACCGGTTCGTGGTGTCGCACGTGCAGACCAGCTGTGTAGTCAGGTGCAGTGTTGAATGCTGACGGCCAGCACCCGGGCGGTATGGTGGCCCCTCTAGCCACCATACGGGCGGGCCACGAAGGCACTTCGGAGTGTGGGAAACGTGTCTGAAGATGGACACCAAGTTCTCGGCTGATTGTTCTGTGCGTCTCGTACGGTCTCGTAGCACGATGAACAAACCAAGCAGCCTCGACTGCAAACAACCCCGTCCCAGGCAATAGCATCGTCGCAGTCGGTCGGGAGTGTCCAAAGGGGTTTGACAAGGTGCGCTGGATGATTCAGAGCATGATTGCCGTGTTGTCACCGCTACAGGTGCACATCAGGGAACGCTGACCCGGGAATAAAGCAGGGCAGACTGGCGAAATAATTCCGATTGTCCAAGTGGCGCCAAGCCATAAAGTCTGATTATAACAGTGCCACAGAAATCTGTGCGGCCTATCGGAAAACTGTCATCATCATAAACGCGTTCGTGCCACAGAATTTGTGTGAATCCCACTACCCACAACTTCCACTAAAAGGGAAGAAGGCAACAGTTAGCCCAACAAATGGCGTGCGCGTTACCATAGCCACACCACTGTCACGTGACACTTCGTGGTTATAAAATATGGTGGCTGTACTTACCACCCCAAAGCTTAACAAAGAGTGTTTAATAAAGAGCAGTGATACCCAGTGGCGTAAATCCAGAAAAATCACAAGGGGACACACAAATCGGACCATGGCGGCCATTTTGTTTTTTAAATATGGGTTGTATTTTTCTTTACATAAGAATTAAATCATGCTTTGAAATAAAATTTAGGAAACGAGCATATGGTCCGAGCTTGAGTAATTGCATTGTTCTATGTAGTCTTCTTTGAACCGGTCGAGCGGTTTTCGCGATTTTTATTTATAGTCTCACACAGCTGAGGGGTATTTAACACAGGTACACGCTAAAGATAAGTAGCCTTTAAAAGAAAAAGTTGAATGCGCTATACTTATCTGTGAACTAATTCAAGTATATGATGTCGGATAGCTAAATCTCAAGGGGGGGGACACTTGCAAGGGGGGGACCCCCGCCAGCCTGAACACAAGGGGGGTCCGGACCCCCCTGAGTCCCCCATGATTTACGCCAACGGTGATACAACATATCGGTGCATGCTTCCTTGCTGCTTCCTTGTAAACCTGCGTATAAGAGTGGTATAGTCAAGATGCAATAAAACAACACTACCACCTCCAAGGCTTGAGTATTCAATAAAGAGCAGTGATACAACATGTCTGAACGACTTGCAAAACAGAAATGCAATAGACTGACCAAGGGGAGGCCATGCCATCAGCTTCTCTCTTTCATCGGTGTCCGCGAAGTGGGGAGCTGGGTGATTTTTTTTTTCTTCCTTTTCTCGACAAACTTTTTGGCGCGTTCGCATTCCAGGCAGTATTAAAGGCTAACCACATTTACCTACCCCTTCCACCTAAAAAAATTTGAAGTAAAAAGAGGTGAATATTTGTATCTGTTCTTGCTGTGATTCTTACTTCACGCTGCAGCTACATACATTTGTTTCTGTGACGTTCTTTTTTTTTTTTTTTTACAATTGCGTTAAACTTTGTGATTGATAGCTCAACTCATAGATAACTTTTTTTTTTTTTTTTGCGGCTGTTTCTTGCACTCAGCAGGAACGCGCGAGTTCTCTCAGTTTCGTATCCAAAAGAGCACTCAAGAGTACAGCGTGCCTGTCAGAAAGCTAACCACCCCGCCAAATCTTAAGCAACGGTTAATAAAAACTGGTAATATTGGACGAGCGAGCATTTACAAGTGCAAAAAATTATTTGTCCCATGGCCAGCAAAGCTATCCGCTGCAAGAGCGGGCACGTTTCCAAATATCATTTTTCTTACTGCACGCGGTCTGATATCAATGCCTGTCATAAGTAATCCTGCGCAGTTATGCATTAAGTGACGCACCCGTGTCCTGCACAGTGGACAGAACTTGAACGTTTTTTTGTTTTTTTTTTGTTTGTTTTTTTTTATGTAAGAAATGCATATACTGCAAAGGGTGAGATTATCTTTTACGGACTAGCTCAAGTCTATCGCGTCAGTTCACATCTCCACACACTCTTGTTTGTCTGCACTTTTTTCTTTTTCTCTAAGTATTACGAAGCAGTGGGTCCAGCAACCAGATTTGCAGTGTTTGGACGCACCATCTATTGGAAGACACTTGCGCCAATGGATCAGGATTCCGATGTGTATTTATCAGTATTGGCTGCAGTACGCATGGGCAGTCATCAAACGAACTAATGATGTCGGTGCTATCCTTTTAGTTTCATGGTTATTTGTTTATTTACTCATTTATTTAAAACAAATTATAAATGCGGTGTTCGAGGTACATTCCGCCGAAATCTTTATAAAGCAACCCATTCGTAACAAAACGGAAGATTGGGCTCAATTACGTTAATTGAAAGAGTTGCCACTTATTGCTGGGATTTCTGAGTGCGCACCAAAACCTAGCACAATTTTTGCAACTGCTTCCGTTCCTCATTCGGGATTTACCGTCTGCCGCTAGACCAACTTCAAAGAAAGCCCAGGGCCACTTAATAAACCGCATATCTGTCTGAACGGCGTTAAGTTCAAAACGCTGACTCGCTCTTTCGCGCTTATAAGATCCAGCACCACCGAAATCTTGCTAAAAAGCAGATCAAGTCAGCTGCCTGCCGGCCTTATCCGCTGCACAATTTTTCCGAAATTTGTTTCTCACATTTTCCGATTTCGCATGCAGAATATTGCTTTAAAAGCAACCTTAAGGATATCTGGAAACTCGAACGCTTTCAGCGAGTGCAAATAAACGCTGAGTAAGCCAGGCACATAGTGCAGTTCATCAGCAGAAAAAAAAGAAAAAGAGAGAAACGAATTGACGCTTTGGCTCCTTCTCATCCTCAAGGATGTCGTTTGACTTCAACAATTGCGTGTTTTCTCTTTTTCTTTTTTTTTTTCTGTTGGCGTTTCCCAGCTCTCCCGCAGAGATAAGCTACAGACCAAGTTGAGTGCAGCGTTAGATAAACAAACGTAAAAACAAACCGATAGACATGGGCAAAAGGTGCGTAGGGTGCATTAATGCACCGCACTTTATACCGCTGAGCCGGCCGCCAGCCCGTTTGAATAGTATGCGCGTTTACCACATTTTCAATTTTCTTGGCTGTGGCTCATTCGTCCTTTTTTTTTCCTATTTGTACAGCTTCAGGTTCTAACCTGTGGAAATGAGAGCACGCCGTTCTGTAGCGTCATTTATGCATGTTTTAGGCGCATGAAACAGATTTGTGGCGCAAACTGAGAACCAAGCAAGAACAAGAGGAAGTCAGCATAGAATTTCAAATACTTTATCTTCCGCACATCACCCAAATAAAGTGTTTCGGCTAACTTTCTCCAAGTAGACTGTTTCATTTCACGCACTCTAAAGAAAAGCTAGCAAAAAAATTAGACAGGGTAGCTATCTTAGCATAGATGAAATAATTTGACATAGCTGAACAAACGTTGCAACTTTGCTATTGAATATTTTTCTTAGAATTACTATTTTAAATGTTAATTGAGCAATCTTTGTTAATTACCCAGCTTATCGGATTGGCAGTTACCTTAGCATGGATGAAATATTCTGACTTTTCAGAACAAGCGCTATAACTTTTGCATTAAAGATTTTTCGCTAGAGTTACTAATTCAGAAATTGATTAAGCAATCTTTGTTAGTTACCCAGCTTGGCGAATTGGAAAAAAATATCACGACGTGCTGCGTGCGACTCGGAAAAATACTGGGTCAATTCGACACGCGTAGCGCATATGTTTGTTTTTTGTAATACTGGGAGAAATTTAGCTGAAACACCCTGTATATATTTTGTGTGTTAAAATTGCGCAGACAAAGAGGGCGCAGCACGTGCAAACTATCTCGCAGCGCTATCTATAAACAAACATTCACTCTTGTAGACAGACACGGAAAGAAAACTGACGCAGTCACCCCCCTTATCCTTCATGTGAAATGCTTCAAATGCTTTGATATCCTGGCCACATTGGAGCTCACAGCTTATCCACAACATCCTAAGGACTTTCCTAATCAATAAACCTTCATGAGATCTCTCGTGAAACTGCGAAAACTTGGACTTCCACACGATCCCACACTCAAGCACAGTAGCCGGTATACATATGGCTGGCGCTGTGGTTGAAAAACAAAAACACTGTGTTAGCTTAGCAGGTAAGGTGTCCCAGTGACGCGGATTCCCCGCTGCAGAATAGCTGCGACCATAATAAAAATGTAGATACTCTGTTAAGAATAGGGGTGTCGCGGGCAACGATCAAACCCACGTAGCAGCGGCAGAATGTGGAAACCATTTAAACTGCCTCAAACGCTTATTCGAGGGAATTTAGTTTGTGGTTTAATGTCGCACAAGCCTGCGAAGCATATCCTCCCAGTTTCTGACGAGCACCGTGCTGCATCTTCCGGTGTGTCTTTTTGTTTGTTTCTTCTTGCTCTTAATTCTCAATGTTTATTTACGCGCCCGAGACGACCCTGCCGCATGCTGCGCACATTTTACGAAGAGCTATCGTTCTCCTCGCTAGAATGATTTCCCACAACTTTCTTCGGTACCAACATCGACATCAACAAATTTTGAAGAAAACTCGACCTGTCGACCCACCTCATTCCCGTCTGAAAACAGCACCGCTCTTTATATTTACAACCCCCCCCCCCCCCCCCGGAACAACACACGTAAAATGATATATAAAACAAAGATAACACGTGCCCCGTTTTGAAACATATAGGCGCTGCAAAAGACCAACACCCCACGAGATTTCTTTCTTTCTTTTTTTTTTTCTTTTTCAGCGCATTGGCGGTCGATAGCCTACCGTTCCGGTCAGATATCGGTGAACCCTCAATCACGTCGTCAGCGTGGTTCTGCGAACATCCAATCCTACCCCATATCTTCACACCAATTTCCTTTCCTTTCTCTTCGTACTACACCCTTGCGCTCTTACGCCCTCGTCTTGCCAGCTTCCGGCGATACCGAGACCGGCGCAAACTCTCGGTGCTCGTGTCCCCACGGTCGATCATCTCACGCTTCGAACGGTGCACCGCTGCGCTCTTCATCGATTCCGAAAGGAGCTCCCGGGAGGCGCCGATCGACCTCAAGAGCGTCGCCAACGAAGGCCTAATAAAAACCGCAGTGGTGGGTGAAGATTGTGTACTAACCATTTCTTTGGTTTCTGGTAGCGGGAGGCTTTGGCAGGCAATGTATTTATACGCCTCAAATTTATTTATACGCCTCGAAATGCATTTCAGTCCTAGTTTCGATTCTAAATAAGTATTCCTTTTAAAGGCGAAAGCCTTCTGTGGCTCATCAAACACGAAAATTGACCGTCGGCGTCCCGCGTCGGCGGCGTCAACACGAGTAATGCAAGTAATCGTCATCACGTGCTGACGTCAGCATATGATGACGTCACCATATGACGTCATAGTGACATCACATCAAGTGACGTCACATGATGACGTCATCGCATGACACCGTCGCTAGGTGAAAGGTGGGTCAAAACTGCAGCGGTGGGTGAAGACCGTGGACTAACGCTTTCTTTCGTTTGTATTAGAGAGAGGCCGTGTCACGCAATGTATTGGTAAACTGCTATTTTTTTTGCTGCGAAGCTTTCTTAGTCTAACCTCCGTGGTAGCATATCATGCTGTCGCGCTGCTACGCTCAAGGGCACGGGATAGATTCCCGGTCACGGCGGCCGCATTTCGATGGGGGGCGAAATACAAAGAACACCCGTGTACTTGGATTTATGCGCACATTTGAGAACCCCAAGTCGACAAAATTAATCCTGATATCTACACTACGGAGTCCTCATATTAATACCTTGACTGGTTGCGCGACCTATTCAGGCTCAATGGGGTGGAAGCGACGGAAAGCGCTTGGTTCGGACGGCTGCGCCATCACTCTGGACTCGAGAAAGCATTCGACAGCTGAGGACAGCTCTCATTCGCCCACCATGCATGCGACGAAGCATCCCAGTCGCGGCTGTTGCTCAGCGTTCTAGCGCTATTTCAGGATTTTCGCATCACTCCTTGCCTTTCCTTGCATCTCTCTCTCTCTCTCTCTCTCGCATCACTCCTGTCACTAACCGTAAATCGATTAATCGAAAAGGTTTAATCGATTAAGTCGATTGAATGAAAACGGGACATCGATGACGAATTTTGCGGGAAACTTTTCCATCCGATTGATCGATGAATCATTCATCAATATTACCAACCTTATGTACCGTGTAGAGTGGGTGATTATCCCAGGGCCTATAATGGTGTGGAAATACTCGTTTTAAGTGTGTATAAAAGAATTACCTGGTGTTATGAGTTCAAACTGACTTAAAAGCAATACTAATATATGAGTAATGCAGTCAATATACGTTCGTGTGGCACAGACTTGCTGCTTCCAAGATGAACTGTTGTGTTTGTTTCTATCATGATATTAACAGACACGGTGACATCAGAGTATAAGATGGTGGCATTAAAAACGCTTTACTACAAGTACGCTATGTACTCAATATCCAACACCGAACGCAGCTTCGCGGTAAAGGCGTTATTCAATTTTAAAGCGGCACGCTATAGCATCGAACTATGCTTACCTTGCGTAAGAGTGGAGCGCTCTCGATGAAGCGCGCAAAAAACTTTGAAAGATGCTCTGTGCGTCGGCAGCCACTAGTTTTAACTACATTTTGTTGTCAGTACGGTGCAAGCACTCAGAAATGCATCCAGCGCGGGGCCCTTTGTTTTCACGCGCTGCACTTCATTAAACGCTACTGTTTACTTAACAAACGGGCGAAACCATCCCTCGTTAGCGAAACAAGCGAACGCAAACACAGCTGTCGCTGCTGATGCCTGTCGACAGCGGAAGGCGTCTTAACAAGCTATGCGCCGTAAAAAAGCACCAAGGCCTCAATCGAGGGAGCGCCGTCACCTCTGCCGCTCTTTCAAAGTGAACACCTCCCCACCCTCCACCTCTATATTTGTCTTTCTTTACAACTTTGCCTCGTTCAAAACAAGCTCGCTAAGTTCTTGTGGAAGCGCTTGTGTTATCAGGACATCGTTTTCTTTTCGTTCGAAAGCATGTTCTCAATATCGCATTTCATGTTATTAGCAGTTCAGGCGAAGATGAAATCTTCAATCTTGAGACAAGTGCAAGCGTACTACGCTAGTCGGAACCGTTGTTACTAGCGACACCCCGTGCTTCACGGATTTTTCTTTTTATTGTATTTCATTCCTAGTCGTTGTTTCTCATTTATACTAAAGAAAGAATTAAATTTGTACGCTGCCTCTTTTTGCTTGAAGTTCTGATTTAAGTGCATGAAATAAGTAATAAACTATATAGTAACGTGTTTCACAATCTGGAGGGAGTTTTCAGGGGTCCATATTTCATCAAATTAACTACTAATTACTTAATTACTGTGAAAATATACTTTAGTAGTGATTTTTTGCAAATATGCTCCCCAAGTCCAGAAATCAAAATTACCTGTTTTCTTATATTTTTTTCTTCACGCGGAACTGCTTTTTTTTTTTTTTTTACTCGGTATTTCCCTGTTACAATAAAAATGTGATCTAGGTTTTTCAGGGTCAGACCGCTTATTTACGAACAATCATGCATGGATGTCACTCAAATGTGTATAATAAATTAATTTTCCCAGACGTTGGTCGGAGCATGAGTTGCGTAATAACAATTTGTGCATGATATTTGTTTATTTCTTATAGTGCACGAGTTCGGTCAAGCAGCATACATCAGTGTACAAATTTTCTGAACAGTGTTCATTATTGACCAGTTAATTGATCCGCTCTTATTTCAAATAAATTCGGTTCACTTCAATCTTAGCCAAGTGTTCAGCTCATGGCCCGGAGTGATATACGTAACACAAAAATATCTTTTAAAAACATACGAGATAGACGTAAAGGTACGTGCAACAGACGGATTTTTATGACCAGCGAACGCCAAATACTCTGATGTAACTTTACGCTGAAGAAATGCTTGAAACGTAGGAGAAAGCACCAGAATGCCTAAAGTCTGCTTCAGTTTCTCTAGGTGCACGCTCTACAACATGTTGCAAAACAAGTTTTGATATTTAACCTCCGTACGGTGTAAAATTGGCCAACTCGAAATTTCTTTTCATTCATTAAAGTAACACATTCAGGCAAAGAACGAGACAAAGCGCCTTATTGGGAAGTTTGAGCAGCCATACGTCTAATTTGGTTCATTTTAGCTGTAAACGGTGAGTCATTAGGAGTAATACCCGTGGTTTATTGTGAAAAAAAAAGTTATTGTACATCGTCGTTAACTACCATTGTACATGAATAGATTAGTCAATATAAACACGAGAAAACGTTTCAAATAGTTAACAGGGAAGAAAGAAGGAACACGTTGTAAATGAAGCATCAATGCAGAGAATGCGAAGGAGAATGGACACTTCCTTTCAACATCTAGCTATTCTGGTAAAGTGGCACAGGACAATTGTAATTACGGTGACGTTTTGACCACTACACTTTTCTGGCAATAAAACAGAAGAAGAGGGAGAATCAGGCGGAAGGATAGAGAGCAGTGGCGTAGCCAAGGGGGGTTCAAACCCCCCGAAATTTTTCAGTTTTGCTTGCGTATATGCACGCACACATACAAACGCACGCACGAACATACATAAAGTATGGTTGAACCCCCCCCCCCGAAAAAAATTTCTGGCTACGCTACTGATAGAGAGGTTTGCCAGTTCTTAGCTGGCTGGCTACCCTGTGCCGGGGAAAGGGAGATGAATGAGAATGGAAAGGAGATAATAAAACACCGCACATCAAACCTTCCTTTATTTCGGAGTCCAACCTTTCTTTTTACGGAACCGCATGAAACCAGTTCCATCTGGCGGAGAAAAAGTCCCGGCAGCTATCAACGCGAGAAGTGAGGCCCCAGACACGCCTTTCAGCATCCGTCTACATTCATGTATTAAATTTGAGCATTAAGGACGGCAGTGGCACTGATTACTTCTCGAAGCTACAGCCGGATAGAAGCTTACAATAGGGTGAGCTCAAACGCGAATGGCTCGAGCGCGGCCGGGCACAAAGGAATTTAAAACGGTCGTCCTTGATGATATTTGCGGGTGAAAGAAAGTGGCGGTTGTCCATTTGAGTCTGCAGCCATGGACGCTCGATAACCGCGAGGCGACCGCGAAGGCGTCTAATCCGGCCACCCGTTTCTCATCAAAGACTATCGTTACGGCACCCTATTGTGAAGGGAAACGACTCCTTTTGATCGCAATACCGATACGACGCTTTGTATAAATTGACGTAATCAGCTTTACGAAACCTTTAAAACGATATCTGACCGAAGAACTATGGTCACTTAGCGCAAAACGACGAAAAAAAAAAAAGGTGCGGGCAGGGAGCAATATGAGCGCTAACTTTCCACTGATTTATTGCAATAAAGTACACAGGCTATATAACAACCACGTTCCTGCGCAATGTGCCAAATAACATACCTATACACGCATTACATCACCATCACCATAACCACGTTCCTGCGCAAAGTGCCAAACTGCATACCTGCATGCATTACATCACCATCACGATTACATCAAGATGTAAGTAGCCTTTTCGGCCACGTCACACTTTCTTTTGGACCCCGTTAAGCGAGTGTGCAAGATCCTGAAATCGGAAGTCTGGCGTCAGGTGCGTCTATTTTATGATTTGCTTCATGCCTTGTGCTTTTCCTTAAACCCTCCTTGGTTTGCCCTGATCAGATACTGCGAGGCAAGGCGCTCAGCGACCCACATCACTGAGGAAAAGCGTAACATTGTGCTTAGAAATGTGCGACGTCTCACTGACAAGAATGTTGTGTGGACCGCAGAGAACGACCTGGTCGTAATGGTACATGTTAACATTATGCTCCCTTCTTTCTATCTCCCTATCCTTTAATCCCTCATTCCCCTTCCCCCCAGTGTAGGATAGCAAACCGGACGCGCGTCTGGTTGACCTTCCTGCCTTTCCTTCCTTTTCCTCTTCCTTCCTTCCTGAGGACATCGCGCATGTTTTGCGAAAGGGCCCGAAGTTCAGCCAACAACCTTGTCTACCGCCTCATGAGTTACTGGCCATGAATCGACGAGTTGCGGTGAAAACGGCAAAAGCAAACAAGGACCGCTGCATTCAAGAGGGTGTGGATTACCTTGAGAAGACCGTTGATAGGGACTCCTTCTACAGCGGTATACGACGAGCGTCGTGTCTTACTTCAGGCGCAGCAACTTGTGCCTTCTTCAAACCGACAAGTGCGGAGGCTTCGCAGTAATGCCGGCGGATACGGACCACAGGAAAGCTAAAGAGGTTGTGAATAAGAACTTTGTGAAGATAAAAGCCAGAGAAGCAAGGGTAAAGAGCAAGGCTGCTGCTTTTTGCAAATACTTAGGCCCGTATTCACAAACGCTCCTCGACTCGAAACTCGACCTCAAGGAATCCTTGAGACTTTTCGCGTTGCAGAAATCGCAACACGAAACGGTCCTCAAGGATCCCTTGTGGTGGAGTTTCGAGTCGAGGAGCGTTTGTGAATACGGGCCTTAGAGTTACCAAACTTGCGCGTGACATTGAGAGCAGTCCGCGTTCTTCACAGCCAAAACCCACAAACCGGATGTTCCCTTTAGGGCTATAGTGAGTGAACGGGGCACCTGGCAGGAGGTTGTTAGCAAGTATCTAGCGAAGCACCTTAATTCACTTTGTGTTCTTGTCTTGTTGACCCGTTTGCAACAGAGAATTCAAAGGACGTGATCCAGTTCCTGCGGACCAGTCCCTCGGGTACGTGTTCTCTGTTGATGTAGAAGATTTATTTTATTCCGTCCCTCATGATAAACTTTTTTCTTGTGTCAGTAACGGCATTGAAGAGAGCGCGCCGCAGCTCTCCAAAATTCGGCAGGCGTGACCGTTGATGCCTTTTTATATTTACATCAGTTTTATCTCAAACTTACCTTCATCAACTAAAACTTTTTGTTGGGCTAGTTGGTTCATTTGAGCAGTGAATAAAGGCGTCAACTAAACGAAGACAAGAAGAGGCGTACATCCTTGTGTCTTCTTGTCTTCCTTTAGTTGACGCAGCTTTAGTTGACGCAGTTGACGCGAGTGAGTGAGTGAGTGAGTGAGTGAGTGAGTGAGTGAGTGAGTGAGTGAGTGAGTGAGTGAGTGAGTGAGTGAGTGAGTGAGTGAGTGAGTGAGTGAGTGAGTGAGTTAAAAACTCAGAGGGTTCCTTATGCATTCGCCAAAGACGACTCGAAGGCGAGAGCCACTCCGAAAGCTTGCTGCTCTTCCTCTTGTTTTGCACGGCCTCCGTGATCGGCCCACCTTTGACCAAGCGATGACGTCATATGATGACGTCGCAATGACATCCTAAATATTGACGACCTATGATGTCATACGGTGACGTCATCGGGTGACGATAATTTTTTTTTCATCACTCTTGTCGAAGCCGCCGATGGTCAATTTTCGTGCCTGGGGAAGCATATCTAAGGCTTTAGCCCTAATACCAAGCTAAGAACGCAGTGAAAACTATATACATACACCACTGTCCAAAACAAAGCTAACTAGCATGGACGTAAGAGCTAAGTTACTCCCACTCATTTCCACGACGCGACCTACACTCAGCGGCTCACGTTGTGCGCGGACCCAGGAAAGCTGTAGGCTCAACAGAAATGTAAGAGCAACATGTGACCAATGCTCGCCCCTGCGCGTAGCCGCAAAACTGTGGCAGCGAAAACTGCGGCTGCTCATACGTGCTATGCACACGATCACGCTACTCTGGCAACCATGTCACGTCGAGCCGAAGCCATTCGCCGAGCAGCACGTGTGTTCGTGGTCCGTCGCGTCGCCACAGCAAACATCGACTTCGGACCAGTTGCTTCGCAGCCGCGCCATCTGTATGCAATTGCTAGCCGTTTCTTCTTGCCTTCTAAGCGCTGCTGTAGCTTTTTTCTAGCTCCGTCGGAGTGTCGGTAGGTTGGGTTCTGGTTTGGCGATTCCTTCGCGAATACTGTTACAGCAGAAGTGATTGAGATATGGCTGACAGCGCTGCTGGTAATGTCAGCGGCGGCTTCTGTTTGTCCCGACTTTGATTGTTTTGCTTGTGAAAAGTTGCCATCACAAATCTGCGTAGACTGACAAGATGCGATAGTAAATATATTGCGGAAAAGAATTTTCAATGAGCGACGTCGCACAGACAAAAGTTTTCGTAGCTCTCGACGTCGAATGCCTTCACAGGAGAAACATTTACTATACAATTAGAATTCTACAAAAATGGGGGGAACGATTAAAGTGCCCGAGTAGTCTAAAAACACGGCATTCACAAATCGTCTAAAAATTTAATAATCTCATGCAGTTTTCGCGCCGATAGCGTATTGTCACTTTTCATGTATTAGGCGCGCAGTTTTTTACAACCTGTAATTTTTTTTTATTCGAAAGACTACCCTTTGGTATAACAAATGCACATCATATCACGAGAGGCGCGTCACACATAAACAAATAAGTTGAATTCATGCGTGAGGTCTCATAAGGATCGATGTAATGGTCCTTGTATCCACCCTTGTAAGTCCCGGAGGGCGACTGGGACGGTGACCAATTGCTCTGAGATGGCGAAGACGTGCTTGCCCTAGACTCGGGCACGACCACAGCAAGCGTGCCACATCCACTTTATAGTTCTAGAAGTGTCACAAAAGGCGTAGGTGGTTCGTGCGCTGCGCGGTAGTGTTGCGGCCAGTGGGCAGTCACTGCCGGCGTGAGCGCAACCCCAACGCGAAGTCTCCGAAGCGCCACCACCTCTAAGCGAGTAAGCCCACCAGGGAGGTCGGAACCACGGGGTGGTATGAGTGCTCGTGTGGTGCATCGGATACATTCCTTTTGGCGCACCAGTTTGACGCAGTTATCTTCGGAGAATTGTTGCGGCAGCGGGTAAAGTGTATACATATGACAGGCGAGTCACTGGCAGAATCCACCTCCAGACACTGCTGCTCGTTGAACCCATTCGATACGTATCGTCGTGCCGATACTTTTGCCAGCTGATGGATGGCATCTGGAAACGCCACTGAAGAACAAGCTTACTGTAGTCAATGCGAAGAACAAACTTACAGTAGCGCCCCGTTTCAACAAGACGCCTCAATGAGTTCAGGCCACCCTCTATATACATCGGCAAGTTCAGCAAGAAATGCTGGTGGTTCGAGGTCAGCTGCATACGTGCATGACTGTCCTGCTTGTGGTAGTTTTAGGCATACCAGTGCGGTGTGAACCATGCCATTGTCGATCCTGGCATCGACGTATCCTACAAGAATTCCTTATGTGCCGTCGGTATACGATTAAGACGGTATACCATCGCCGTTGCCTAGCGAGAAATAGAAGAATGCTTTATTTCCAATAAAATTATTTACAAAAATTTTTCTGCGAGAACATCCGGATCCGTAGCCGTTATGGCAAGTTAAAGATCCATTACAGACAAGGCATGTTGTGGTTTCATTAGCGAGTACAATGTTTACATACAGAATTCTATCACAACTCACATTTTCAAATACATTCTTGTGATAAAAAAAGAACAGAATCAATGTGACATGTACACACAGTTCTACGACATTAATATGGCGACTGGTAACTCCCCAATAGAAAGAGTTTCTTGAGCGATTGCGTCATATCTGGCAGACTTTTAATTAGGATAGGGATACTGTTAAAATTTTAGCACCAACAAAGGATATTGTTTGACGGCCGTAAACATTGTGCGCTATCGGCAGACTAAGATTTAGTTGTTCCACCTATCGAGTGTGACCTCTGGGTTTTAATAAAAGTGATGAGAGAAAGGGTACGTTATTATTCATTATTTTTTGTACTTATGTTGCGCTTTTGTATTGCTTAACCATATCAAAAAGGCATTATGTTGAGATTTCTGAAAAGTTCAGTCGATGGCGTATTCCTGGGTGCTGATGCAGTGGTTCTTACTGCTCTTTTTTTGCAAAGTGGTAACGACCGAGCAATATGAAGCATATGCGTAGCTCCATGATTCGATGCAATAGGTTAGGTGAGAGTGGAAAACGTTAAAGTATAAAATGCGGAGTGTGTGTACGTTAAAATAGTTTCTAGCCTTAAATAATGTAAAGCATCCAAAGTTTAGTTTTCTACACAAATTGTCTATGTGAGATGTCCAGCGGAATGAAAGGTCTAATGTCACGCCAAGGTAAGTATATGCGTTTACCTTGTCAACGCGAGTTTCCCCGATGTACAGACCACGTGTTTCAGGTATCACTTTTCGGTTAGAGGCGAAAACAACGTACTTTTTTTTTTATTCAGTAATAAATTGTTTTGTTTAAACCACTGAGAAGTCACTTGCATTTTTTTATTGGCGAGTGATTCGGCTTCGTGAAGACAGTGACATGCTATAAGTAAAGCAATGTCATCTGCATACAGAGCTGCTTGCATATTAGTTGAAGGTAGAGAGTAATCATTAATGAAGAATCAGGCGATGAAGACGGCCAAGTGGATTGTTGTCCGTGAGTTGTATTCGGTGCCACGGAGGAGTACTGGTCGTAACAATGGGAATGGGTTCCGCGTATCCCATGTATCGAGCGAACGCAGCAACTGTGGGAATTGTTGACTGTTTTAGTGCGCGAGCGGAACACCACTGATGTACCAGTTCATCAATGTAATAAAATTATTTTATATAGATTTACTTCATCCGTGACGCATCACAAATAACTTGTACAGGGTAGCAGCGTTTTGGTATGTCTCCTCACGTGCGACACGTGATTATGCACGCACACATGTATATCTGTATATATGCATATATATGGAAACCTTCATTATCGTAAAATTTAACCCTGTTTTTCAAAGTTTCAGTAATGGCTTGTATGACACGATTAGAGACCAAAAATTGGTCATCACGTCCCCCCGTATAGTGCTATGCTTCTCATCTTTACCTTTCCAGCGAAATGTGCCCCCCTCATCACTGTAGGCGAACGCGACTCATTTAACGGATAAATGAGTCGCGTTATGTCGAGCAGATCAAGCGAAGAAACGAAAATCTATGCAGCTCTGGAAACAAAGTGCACCTTCAGCGTGGGGGAGCCCATTCACAAAACTGATTTCCCATCGGATGAGCAGCTTTCCATTCCAACGGAAATTTTACATTTCGCTGCTGATTGTATATATAGTCAGCATTGCTGGGGAAGAATATTGATAAGTTTCTTGGCAGCAAGCGTATTGCTATACAATACGCTTGCTGATAAGCAACTTCATGATTTTGTTGACCGTCAGTAAATCTCGAATGTTAGTTGCCCCATGCTCATACAATTATGCTCCGCAGTCGGCATGCATACTTTATATATGCATAAATAAATAAATAAATAAATAAATAAATAAATAAATAAATAAATAAATAAATAAATAAATAAAAAATGAGAGAATTTTATTCGTATCAATGATATAAACACATTGGGGCTAGAATATACAGAATTAGGTCCCATAGCGCATGCATGTCGTTATCACTATCTCATACGAAAGCTTGATGCTTATTTACTTCAGCATCATTAATTCATGATTCTTCAACGCAGTTAAACAGATAAATCACGAACTTACTGCTGTGAATATGAAGGTAATACAAAACAGCGCAGTAAATTTTAACATTTTATTATACCGCGTTCTTGTGTCTCCCTATCTTTCCGCTTACGTTTAGCGTTCCACTTACCTGACCCGTCGAGCAAAGTCCACTTGAAACTTTATATTTTCGGTTCAGAGCAGTTTAGTTCGGTTCACTTTATTACCTTAGTTTCTCAGTTTCAAGTATAGATGACGCGCTTTCAGAACACACTCTGGGGAAAATGGTGATAAATTAATGAAATGTACATCATGCGTGCACTTTTTTTTCTTTTTTGTACGTGTCATACGTCCTATCACTGGAAAAACAACGTCGGCGAAATTTGGCCGCTTGCATTGCAGAAGTATAAATACTAAGTCGGGTTGCGTCGAGCAGACTTGCGTTGAAAGATGAGTGTTTTCATAAATGAAGCAATCAAGTTCATTTTATTATGGTGCTAAGCAGCGCAGGGCAAGACTACGTAATTTTGTCTGTCCATCAGGTAATTTTGTTTGCCTTCCCTCCAGGTGGAATAGAGTTGGCACCTAGCGGCGAGCGGGTGAAACCCCGTAGTGGGGATGGCTCCTTGCGTCGTCTGCTAGTCACAGCGTGTTCGCATGTGTGCGGACGTCATGCACATCCTCTGAGGGCAGCTTTTTTCGTACAGTTAGCACGGTCTCAAATGTTTGTACGCATGTCTAAACAATATACACAAGGATCTTGCCTTCCGCGGCTTAAAAAGTGATTGCATTGACGTGTCAGTTTTAACGCTGGGTGTAATCATCGTCCCGTTCATTCACCAAAATCATTTCAATGTGGGTGCCACTTTGCCGTTCAGGCACATCACATAGTGCATTTGGCGTGGTCCTAAACAAAAAAGAGTATGAAATGTCGAGGTGTGAATGAAAAACTTCAGCCACACCATCTCGTGAAGTGTTGGCGATTTCTAGATACTTGTGATAGCGCAAAAGCATGAACTAGCGTCTGCAAAGACCGGTTAACAGTAAAAGAGACCTCAAGCCACGCGCTTCTATAACTTTTTTTTTTTAAGTAAAAATGGGAATGCGTATTCATGCAAACAGAAAAACAGAGTGCACGAAGTTCTACTTGAACTCATTACGCACAAATACACTCTTTTTCCCTTGTTCTTTTTTTTTGGTAACCGCTCGAGCGAGAACTAAATACTTATTTGGTTCACTCGCGCAACACCATTGCAATCGTAATATAGTGAGAACACACATAAGCGTACCCAGGGTTCCCCTTCAGGGGGGGTGAAAGGTCATCGTAGCGCTCCCCCCCCCCTCCCTATTAAGGCAATGTATGGGGCAGACTTTGCGGCCCCCCTTCTGAGGTGACTAGGGGGGGGCGCCCCCCCCCCCCTGCCCCCCTCGTGCGCACGCCTATGAGAACACAAGTTAAACACGTTCAAATAAAACAAAACAAAAAAAAAACATCGAGCACAGTGCGAAAACACATGACTGTCGTCGCATGCCAGCACCGCATTCATTGGCAGATTGCGCTTATCTCCCTCATAATAAGCACGTTAGGCCGGCTTGGTGCATTAATGTGGAAATGAGGACCATATATATAACCAGTAGGCTTCAGTCAACGCGTTTTCTTCGCCAACAATGAGATCAAACCTCTCACAGCGAAACGTGCCGCCGCCTATCCAACGCAGCGACGGTGCTGCTACCTGGAGTCGGATCTCGCGGCGAATGCACATTTTACCTCACAGCCTGAAACCTGTGGAGGGCCGGTAAGTGGTGTAGATTGTAGGGACTCTTAAGTGAAACAGTGGATCAGTTTAAACAGATAAATCTCTATGATGTTAATATCACCACCATAGGTTTATTAATAGGAAAGAAAATCTAGGTCAAAGTTCCATTCTTAAATGTCACGCTGAAATCACCGCACGTGACGTCACAGATTTCAAATCCTTTTTTTTTTTTTTTTTTGTACTTTGGCGACATTGGTTCAACCAAATATCCTGAAACTTGGTATGATACATCTCTGGCCCCCCGCAGTGGATAATGTAAAACATATTCTCCAGTTAGGAACTACTTAGGCCCTAGTAGACGCCGTTAAAATCTATGACGTCGCGGCGATTGATGATGGAACTTCAATGTGGCGTCGCCTACCTCATTTTGTTTTGGAGCGTATTCTCCCTTAACAAGCGTATTCTCGCGACAAGCTAGGCGATTTTGGTATTGCGAAATAGTAATTTATAAACACGGGGAAAATCGTTGTTCTCTTTAGTGTACTTTTAAAACAGAGACGGTAGTCCTTCAACGTGACTTAGGTCAACCCTCCAATGTTCCGAGACGATAGCTTTAAAAAATGCGATTGAAACGCGAAGAGGTGATGCTGCCGCTGAAATTTATGTGTTTGTTCCTGCAACGCTAACTATAAATAACTTTGAATATGCAAGCTAACCAGAGCAGGCATGGAGGTGCTTTAAGATTGCGTATGTATGCTGTAAATCTGTTGGGGTGTGCGAGTATTTGAGCTTTGCAACAGAATGCAGCGATATCATTCGATTCGGCGATTCGGCTTTCGAATATCTATCATTCGAAGTTTATAATAATTCTACAGGACGAACATCTCAAACGCGACAAAGGCCTATCATGAAACTTGGTTAGTATGCGGCAGTCCGCCTCGGTGAATCAGTGGCTATAGGGTGCTCGGCTGCGGACCCGAAGGTCGCGGTTTGGATCCCGGTCGCATTTCGATGGAGGCGTAATGGTAGAGGCCCGTGTACTGTGCGATGTCAGTGCACGTTAAATAACACCAGATGGTCAAAATTTCCGGAAACCCTCCACATACGGCGTCCCTCATAATCATATCGTGGTTTTGGGACGTAAAACCCCACATATTATTATTATGGTTAGTATGCGGCGGCTAAAACTAACGATAATATCGTTTCGCCAACACCATTATTCAAAAACGAGCGCATGTTCATTTTAAAGGAGTTCTACGTCATTTGCGCCCTGAAAAAAAGAAAAAGAAAAATACATGTGAAAACTGTCAAGCGCGTCGCAATTTCGCTTCCGAAACGAAGGCACGGACTTGGTAAAACGTCCCGACTTTGGCCCTCGAAACCCTCGCTGATTGGCTTCACCTGTGAAAATTTGTTCACTCTGTGCAGTCGCCACTGCCACTCCGCACCACTCGTTACTCCCCTTGTTCCGGCTCGCAGTTTAAACGGACGGGCGCCCGAAGATTTTTGGGCCAGGAGTACTGACGACGATGAAGCGCAGGATTACAGTTGTCAGATGAACCGTAAACACCGTAACACCACGGCTCGAGAGCCTGATGCCAGGTCATGGGGAACAGCTCGTGCTTCTGCATGACGATTTGTAGTCTTTGGGTAGCAGTCACTCACCGCGTTATGTGCTCGAGGACATGATCAGATTTCATTTCTTTGCTCTTTCTTTCAATATTCAGTCAAATCTTTTGTATTCGATATTGTGGCCACTATTTGACACTATAAGATTCGAATTCGATTCGAGATTCGCTACTCGCAACCCCTAATATTCTGTAATGTGAGGTTGTCGGTGGTTGCAAGTATGCGGACATCAGGCCCGTAGCCAGAAATTTTTTTTCGGGGGGGGGGGCACCTGTTGAAAACCTTGAAAACCCCCTATTTTCATTATTTTTTCGCGGTAAAACACCCCCCCTCAATCCGAATTTCGGGGGGGGGGGGGGACCGGGCCCCTAGCCCCCCCCCCCCCCCCCCCCTGGCTACGGGCCTGGCGGACATAGTAGTCCGAATTATCGACATTTTTTTTTTTTTCCGAACGCGTACATACGGACAGCTCCTTACTAAAGAACGTACTTCGCCACACTTGGCAGTACTGTGAATATTTTATCTTCTGTTTTAAATATTGTCGCGTTGCACCGCGACAATATGTTCACCTAAGCTCTTCTGAAGCGCTTCTGAAGTACCTGGACTCAACAAATCTGAGCGACCGCCTGTAGACTGGATGTGCTCCCCCCAAGTGTGCTCGTGATTCTGTGTATCTCTCCTTCCTTCTCTTCTTCTGTCTCTCTTTTCCTCCCTTTATCCCTTCCCCCAGTGCAGGGTAGCAAACCGGACGTGCGTCTGGTTAACCTCCTTGCCTTTCCTTGCATCTCTCTCTCTCTCTCTTTTTCATGGCAGAACGCGCTATCACACTTCCTGCTATGAAGAACTCTCTCGTCAGGTCAGGTTCCCATCAAGTCGCTTCAAGCTTCACCAATCAAGTTTACAGATTGATGAAGACTGCTTTCACCGAACACATCTTGTCAGAGTTGGTTGAAGGCATCCTAAAGGAGCACAGTAAGACGACCATAGCCGTGCGCAGAGTTCCCCTTCAGGGGTGGGGAGGAAGTTAATCGCAGCGCCGCCCCTTCCTTTTAAGTCAATGTATGGGGCAGAATTTGCGCCCCCCCCCCCCTCTCTTGGGTGACTAGGGAGGCGCCCCCCCCCCCTGCCCCCTTCGAGCGCACGCCTATGAAGACGACGACACCTCGTCTCAGAGTGTATGACAGGGTTACGAAAGTGGCTGTAATGTCCCTAGCTGCACGGCTTCTCTCAAAAGATCGAAAAAGCTGCTGCACGTGCCATTGTTAAAGTCGTTTACACAGCACCGATAGAGTTGGGTTCACTATGCACGATCTCTCGCCATGAAGATCATAATTACAAGCAAAACAGCAACCCGTTTCGTCCCGAGCAAGGCAGCTAGAAGTTATCAATGAGGTGCCCACGTCTAGCGGCCGCCTCTACGCTGGGTAGGCGGGTCGTTGTATCAACGACCGTCTTCGAGAGCACAGCAATACCCTCGAAACAAAAAACACCGCATCTTCACGAAGTGAATCATGACGAGTGGGCAAAGCTCTGGGTATCGTATGGGTGAGTAACCGTATACGTTACCCGAGCGTTGCCCCATATAATGTAAATTGAGTGACATAAATTGACAAAGCCAGGTCCTAAGCTCCATAATGTCTACATTGAAGTCGCCGACTAGTATAAACGGTTTGTGCTTGTAGGTTTTTGACTCTGTTTCGTCACAATTATGATTGGTATTAGTGTATTGTTAAACCTTTTTTTTTTCTTTTTTTTTTTTGTCATATGCTTTGATTGATGGGTGCTTAAATGTCGCTGTTTTCACGGTGTTGTGGCCTTTTATTTTGTTCTGGTTTGCATAGTGAGTGCTTCCCTACTTCATGAAAGTTACGGTGGGCGTATAGTGGGTACCTTACCTTGAGGCACAACGGACAAGCCTCGACTCTAAGGTGCTTCGCCCCTAAAACAGGAAGCAATCTGCATGGGCGTCGGCAGGATTTTGTCTAAGCCGTTCCAAACCCCTGTTGCAATACCAAGGCGTTGGACTGGGCTAGTTGGTACATTGTCACAAAGGATAAAAACCAGCGGAAAACACAGGACACAGCGAAAAGAAGTCGACGGGACAGGCTGGCACTTACAACTGAACAGAAAAACGCGCTTGAAAGGCTTATTTAAACCCACCGGCAACCACTTTGCGCATGTGTGAGCAACCATGCTTCGCCTAAAACGAAAAAAAATTTAAAAACTTAGCTAGCAATAGTCGCGTTCATAAAGATCATCTCTTTGTCAGATAGATGCACTGACGTCACTGACACAGTCGTTACCCCGTTTCTTTATGTAAAAAGCCTCTAAAATTTCCCTTTCGATCTTTGCCCGTCGACTTCTTTTCGCTGTGTCCTGTGTTTTCCGCTGGTTTTTATCCTTTGTGACCGTGTTGCATAGCGGTGGGTGGAGGGGGAAGCGCTGGTGTAGCTTGTGTGGGTGACAAATACTGCTGTGGCTTGGGAAGACCAAATGCCCCTTTTGCGCCCCCCTGCCCACGCCCATGGCAATTTGCTAAGTGCACTGTGCTGAGTGTTCTGGTACTCCAAAGTTTGGACAGATGCGCATCACGCTCAGGTACCGCGCCCGGAAAATATAAGAAGCTCTTGCGATTCATACCGGCCACTGGGCCTTCGTGTGTAAGCTCGCCCTCAATCACACTAACTGATAAAGAAATTAATTGTCTTCGCAAATTAGTATTGCACAGTCATAAGCAGGTTGGGACGCATGCGCCTTGATTCATGTCCACTTCCTTTTGTTATTCCCCTCTCCAGAATGTGTATTTACATTTGTACGAGCAAACATAAATGGACATGCTCGTATTGTCACCACCAAGTCTAGCCTGTCATTCATATCTCATGTGTCAGTTGGTGTTCTTTCTTGCAATGAAGCCTTGCCAACAAGCTCAAGTGCAAACCCCTTTAAAGGAGTCCTGCAACACTTTTTCGACACGATCAGAAAACGCTGCCGATCGGCAGTCGAGTCTCCTGAGAACACGCGAGCCAAACATTACGGCGAAGCACGCGGCCTGGAATTTGCAATTTTCTAACTCAGCTGGAAACCGAACCCTCTTCTTTTTCACAAATGATGTCATATACAGACATTACTGCGCCGTATGCCCAATGTTCACGGCCGTTGGCTGATTTGAGCATCGCGAGCTGCATAGTTACCGTGGTCGCCGCTGGATACCGTCACGTGCCCACGCGCGCTCGAAGAAAAAAAATCTACGCATCTCCATGAAGTGAATCATGACGAGTGGGCGAAGCACTGGGGATCGTTCTTACCGTAAATCACCCGTGACGTTGCCCACTCGTGCATGTAAATGAGTGACAACGCGTGTGTACCATATATACAATGTGTTTTTGCCGTTGAGCCGCCGCTTCCCGCGCCCTCAACCCCGGAGTAGCAGCTTGTTGTCGGCGTTGCCGTTTTGCCTCTGCTTCCCGAGCTCTCGCCTACGGGTAGCTTACTGTCTCCGTAGACGTTGAGCCGCCGCATGCCGCGCTCTCGCCTCCGGAGTAGCAGCTTGTTGTCGATGTTGCCGCTTTGCCTTTCGCGGGCGAGAGCGCTTTCACGATCGTTTTCATCCATGGCAGAAAGAGAATGTGTGGTCTGGAACGCGCCTATTCTTCATCGTCATCAGCGTCATCGTCATGACTTATAGTGGGTATCTTGCATGTGGTGTGCCGTGATGGCAGAAAGAGAATGTGTGGTCTGGAATGCGCTTGTTCTTCATCGTCACCATCGTCATCGTCATCGCCGGACAACGCACAATGGACAAGCCTAGACCCTAAGGTGCTCCGCCCCTACACTCTAAGAAAAAGTCGAGTATTTTGGGAGTATTTCTGCTACACAACAATAATCGTCATCTGGCTTGCTCACGTTTCCTCTCTTGGAAAACCCGGCTCTCGGCACATTCCTATCAAGAATGCTATGCCATGCCGATAACGCGCGCGGCGTTCGTGACCGGGAAGTGCCAGGACGGCGGTGATAACTAGAGACCGGATTTTAGGCAAATGCCTATTTTGTTCCTTGCCTTCCTATCGTGCCACTTTGATATATGAGCACGAATTAGGGGTTAAGGAGGGGCTTTTATAGTGCCTATAAATGGCCATTTTGGGGGTTTGTGCCTAAATGTCTATAAGGGCCTATAAATGCCTATTTTCAAGAACGGCTCCCCATATGAGCACTATTTAAACTCAAATTTTGCTTTCGAGTGCAGTT